>OZ023234.1:30867694-30909564 GCA_964006365.1 Trididemnum miniatum | reverse complement strand
GTGTTGTTTTTTTGGTGGTCCAAATTAATAGTTTTTTAAATTGAGAGTGGGTAAGACCATGAAATAAAGCTTTTTGTCAGGGAATGACTTTTCCAAAATTTGGTCAATTACAAAATCAATTGGGATATTTGTAAATAGGCTTTTAACATCAAAAGAGACCATATGATTGGGACCCGGTTTGGAGCTAAGAATGCGCGTGACAAAATCAAAAGTGTCTTTAATATTAGAGGGATGTTCACGGAGGGGAGTTAAAATTCGCTTAGCCAAACAGCTAAAAACCGGCTTGGAGCCAAACCGGTTTGGAGCTAAGAATGCGCGTGACAAAATTAAAAGTGTCTTTAATATTAGAGGATGTTCACGGAGGGGAGTTAAAATTTCGCTTAGCCAAATTTCGCTTAGCCACTCTCAATTTAAAAAACTATTAATTTGGACCACCAAAAAAACAACACTACAGTTTAACAATCGATACTTCAAACAAATTAATGGCGCAGCAATGGGGTCCCCACTTGCCCCCATTGCTCTCAGACGTATGCATGAATTGACTCATTGATCAAAGCCCAAAAATGGAAACCCAGCCTGTGCAACTTTATAGATACGTCGATGACTGCTTTGCTACATTTGAAAAACGCGCCCACATTACCGAATTTTACAAACATCTTAATTCTATTCACCCTAACATACAATTTACCTATGAACTGGCCAGAACAACCAATTGGCTTTCTTGGATGTATGGATTAGCAATCAAGATGGAAAACTAGCCTTCAAAACGTACCGTAAACCCACTCATACCGGACTTTACATCAAGTGGCAAAGCTTTGTGCCTCTGAAATACAAGATTAACTTGGTGAGGAACCTCTTGCACAGAGCTTACAAAATTTGCAATTCCTATTCACTTATCCACGAAGATTTCAAAATTATTTCCACCATGCTAGAGAAAAACGGCTATCCGACTAAATTTCTTAATCAGCAAACTCGAATTTTTTTGAACAAAATGCATGAAAAAGTAAAAACTCCAGAAGTCAAAGAAAAGCCAGATACTGAAAGCAAAACAAGACCCATATTCTCGATTTTAAAACTACCGTATATCGGAGACATGTCTCATCAAATTGAAAAAGAAATGCGGCGATATCTATTCAAAAAACTTTCCCAAAAATCAAAATTTGTTATGGTACATGAAACAACAACTATTGGCCAAAAATTCAGGTACAAGGACCGTCAAACACTGCTACACAGCTCAGGAGTAGTGTATAAACTCAATTGCTCATGCGGACAATCATACATTGGACAAACCAAAAGAAATTTGAAAATTGGAATCAATGACCATATGCCAAAAAACTCAACTAATAATGAAACTGATGTGTCCCAACACTTGAAAAATAACCCAGACCATACGATGAACTTTCATTACCCCGAAATACTAGCTCACAGCAATAACATCCGAAAACTCCGCATCAAAGAAACTCTACTCATCTAAAATCTTCAACCACAATTAAATATTGATGATTCTTCCAACCCCATCTACCTATTTAACTTTTAGCTCACTTCGCGCAATATTCGTGTAGGCCTAAATCGCAATCAGTAACGTGTTCAATTTCCATTTATAATCAACGTCTGTTTTTAGTTATGATTTAATTGATCCTACAGTATTTGTACTTAATAATCCTACTACTAATCTAGTCCCTACAGTTGCACGTAATTGTTTAATTTGCCCCTTTAGTTATATTTTACGTAAATCCCAACTACTTTGTTTATGACGTAATAGTTGTGCTGTATTTAAAATAATTTCTTTCTTGTGCTGGTTATTCCAGCCTAGTGCTTATGTAGTTTCACACTGATGATGGTATAAGTTTTTACCGAAACGTTTGTGAGTATGATTGCAAATATACTGGCTATTATCTTTTTATTGAAGTTGAGTTTGAAAACCCATCTTAATGCTCCTACATTTTACTGACTTTCAAAACTAACTTCTGCTGAGTCGGTCGCAGTGGATCTTGGCTGGGGGTCGAAAAAAGGGTCAAAATCACGTCAACTTAGCTCGAAATATGCAAGTCGGAAACCAACACCACATGGAAGAGCATAAGTCCCTGTTTTCCTAAAAAAAAACAACAACAATAGTTTTGTATGGTGACAGGCCCCGACATAATTCCTCAAGTAGCGAAAAAAATTACATCAACCTAGCTGGAAATATACAAGTGCAAAACCAATTGGTTCAGCATGTCTCATTGTGAAGGATATCACCGGCGACATAAGTTTTGGGGGGTGGGAAAACCCTGACTGAAACTTTCAAAGTCTCAGCTAGGCTAAATGTGCTGGAAATAGTCAGTTGGAAACCACTTGCAAGTGATTTAACTTGACCCATTATAAACAAATTCACCATGATAAAAGTTTAGGGTGGTTTGGCTTCCAGACAGAAGCCCCGAAGTGGTGAAAAAAATTAGGTCAACGTAGCTGGAAATATATTGTATTGTATCTATTTTGCATTTAGTTGCATATTTATCCTCCTACCACGAGAAAGTGATCAAACCGCTATAAGGAGCTCGCATAGGAGTTACCCTGCCACTTGTCAATCACTTCAAGTTTGGGGAATCCCGCTAATGCCCAACGGCACAAGAAGTAAACTTGCCGACTTGATCTTCATATTGTCCCTTTGCTCAGCGTCAAGCGGCAAAGCACAAGCAGTAAATATTAATGTTAGAGTAATTGGTGTGACCAAGCTAGAAATCAAACCCGATTCTGTAGCTCTAGAAGCAGACGCTATATCCAGTATCCACTCGGCCATCTGAACTGTTTAAACTAAAGAAAACGTTTTTCTATCTTGTATATACTTACTATATTTGATTGTTTCTTGCAGAGTATTTGAATCTTTAAAATCTATTGCAGAAAATCTTCGGAATTTATACACCGAAAGGATTTTTTTTTACAATCTACTATCTTTTCAAAAATATCGCTCAAACCAAGTGAGTTGACTTGCTGTTATCTAGATCCTTTTTACTAGCTACTCAGGTTGCACTAAATTGGGGGGCCTCGTCCCGATCCCAAGCCTCGATAGATGGTAAGGACTGCCAGGAAGGATGCATGGCATAACCTAACCAAGTGTTTTAAAATCGACCTTTATACCGGATCGGTCGAGGTTCGGTACAGCGACGGCTGTTACTGGTGATGTGGCATCATGTGTCACTGGAGGATCAAGCTGAGAGGTGGGACTCTAAACGTTGGAACCACAACCAGTAAAAGAAAGGAAATGGCAAACCTTATGGAGTGAAGATGAGTTCACAGTACGGAGGGTGCCAGAGAAAGGAGAGGGAGCAAGATTCATAGGTGGAGGATATAAACTGTGGCATTATGGGATCGAAAACGAAATGAAAAGTGTGAGGATCGCATTCAAAGAGGGGCTATGTAAACAGAATTTTATAACTGATGAGGATATAAGAGACAAAATGGTAATATGATTTAAGAAGAAGATGGATTTTGGTGGTGTTACGTTGCATATTAGCAGGAGCATATTCGCCGCAAGGGAAGTACATGTATGAGAAAAAGTAAGCGGTAAGGCTGGACCTAGATGAAAGAGTTGAAAATATTCGAAAACCAAACAGACAAAATACTTGTAGCAGGAGCAGATCTTAAAGGGTATAGAGAAAGGAAATAATGGACATGAAGAAGGCATGCTGGGCAAACGTGGATTGGAGAAGAAAAATGATGAAAGACAAACAGTGGTGGATTTTGCGAAGAAAATGGGACTGGCCATCAGTAACGCTTATTTGTAAAAAAAATGCACACATAGTCACCCACATCAGGTGCGTACGAAGTACATGGGTGGATTGCGTAATGACGAAGAACGCAGGAGGTAGTGGTACAAAGATTATTGTCGATGAATGTGCAGCAAAACAGTACCAAAAAGTTGTCTGTGCTGGCGCAAAGAAGAGGAAAGCTTCCAGTGATGATAATATGCGGTGGAAGCTAAAAGATTCGAAAACAAAAGAAACGAAAATTTAGCGAAGGACAGTGAAATAGTTAGGGAACTGAAATACTAGCAACAAGTAACTGCGATGATGCGGAGCATTGCAGAAATGAAATTTGATAAAACATTGGTAAAAGTGAGCGCTAGGGTAAATAGGAAACATGGTTGAAACCAGGAAGCTCAGGAGAAACTGAAAAATAATAGAGAGGCTACAAAGGTATAGGATACCATCAGAAATGATGCATAAAAGATGGCTTATAAAAAGGATGAAGAGGAAAACGGTTTAATTTAAAGCATAGAGGGTGTGCACTGATGCAAAAAGAAAAAGCGAAACAAAGATGAAAGGAATATTTTGACACAAGGAACAAAAAAAAAAATTCAAATACCTTAGTTAGTTCAACAGTTAGAAGCGAAGGAAGAGGTGAGGAAAGAGTAAGGAGAAAGATTCAAGCAGGCTAGATGAGTTTGAAGATGATCGAAGTTCTGTACGACAATAAAATTTTAGTAACGATTAAAGGTAAAATGCGCGAAAGTGTTGTTGGATCCAATGCATTATGAAAAAGGTTTGCTTGTTAATGAGGTCGACTTTAACAAATGCGCGCTTTGCTGTACAGATTTCTTCTGCTCTGATTAATGTCGTTTGTTTAGGGTCTGGGATCTAGTGCTGGGAATAATCTGCATGATTGCTTTGTATCTTGTCAAATTTGCCAAAGAACGTTGGTCAAAATCAAAAGAAAACGACAAGCAGTATGTCAAAATACTTCGGAAAATTCTTTGGTTTTCGGCAACAGGTATATGGAGTTTTTTTTTTTAGTTCTGTAGAATTAGCTTTTTGTTCTTGCAATCTGTGTCAAAAGTAGCTGCATGCATGCACCGAGCCGTATTAAACTCTTCCTTGTTACTGCCAATAATTCTTGCGGACTTTTTATTCAGTATATAAGCTTTTAAATAACTTCAAAGTTATTTTACTTTCATGACTTCACAAATACGCTTACATTTCAGCAAGAAATGCTATCGTGGTAATTCTGTCGGCTTCTGTGGCTTATGCTATTACCGACATAGAGGTTCCACCTCAGAATAGGTCGCTGACTTTGAACAAGAATATCACTGGAGGTTTGCCCCCGCTCCAACCACCAGCTTTCTTCTATGATGTTCCTGGAAAAAATCGAACCATATATTTTGGAGAGATGCTTTCTCATCTTGGCAGTGGTCTGTTAGTTATTCCTCTGATCGGGTTTTTGGAATCCATCGCCATTGCAAAAGCGTTCGGTGAGAGGTTAAACACTGCATTTCTCTGCTTGTTATATTGATGTGGATAAAGTCTTTAATATTGTAGTTAATGCATTGTGTAAAGTTATTTGGTAAATTCCGACCCACCCTCTGATTTGCTAATGTTTTGGAGGCAGGCAGAAAAAATAATTACAAAGTCGATCCGTCGCAGGAGCTGCTTACTATCGGAGTGGGAAACTTCCTCTCGTCATTTGTGTCATCTTATCCAATTACAGGAAGTTTTGGAAGGTAATGAGCTTGCAGTTGATTTACGATGCACTTCTAAGCTACGATGTAAGAAGCGTAATTTTAAAAAATGCTTATTTTATAACAGATGTTTTTCAGGGAATTGCGAGTAAAACTTGTCTATTCATGAAGAAATTTCCGACTCATTGTAAGAAACAAATTTGATTCTTGCATTGTACAAAAAAAAATTTAGAAAACTAATCGGTTTATTAAATCTTAGAATTCACATGAGATAATTTGGAATCGTGGAAAAAGATTGCGTGATTATATATCATGCGAAAAAAAAGCAAGACACGAAAAAGCAACTCATTTACTATGGAACTAACAGTAAAGCAGGCTTCATAATTATGCTGATTTTCATCATTAAGAATGAACACGTTGATCAGTATGAACGCCTTTTCTCATTGTCAAACTAGATTTCGCGCCTGGTTCGACAATGAGGTTATGACTACGAACGACGCAAGTAGTGAAAACGTGTTCGGTGACGTGTAGAAGTTTGAAGCACAAAAATCATGTTTTGAGTCTTAATTCTGAATTATGTTACTAAAATTGACATAAGATGTGACAAAACTTTGGTAATAATATTTTTTCATACAAAAAAAAAAAAAAATGCAAAAGTTCATATCACGAAAGGAAGAAGGACAACTAATATCGAGTATAGACAACTCTAACAAAATCACAAAGTGTGCTCGAAACTGCTAGCTTCAATAATTACATTGATACCCATTTAAAAAAAAGAGATTTCTGCATGAAACTTACTACTTTAGATTAAGGTTGGGGTGCTGAATCTGACAATGATATCGAAAATGTACTAAAGCGTCAAGTTTTTAAGATAAAATAAAATCAAAAGCAAATCTTCATTACACTCGCGGTATTACACCAAAGCGTGTAACGAGTGACGGGACCCATCTCCGCGGCTTAGCGCCTCGGGAACACAGCTCCGAAAAAACGTCGCAGCGGTGGCGAGCCGTTAGCGACATTGCGTTTGATTCGACCGGCCCAGAAATTGCTCCCTAAACTTCCCGCACCGACAGCGATGTCTTGAACAACTGCACTAACCGCCGGTAAAGTTTTTAACAACGTCTTTCTTAAGCTTTTAAAGATAATTCCCTTTTTTATAAAAGCTTTATCCACTTTACTCACCTCTGCAGCAAATTATGATCAACCTGCAAAATCAAGAAAAACTGTTTCTTAGACGAGTCAGGCATAATATCCACTGACCACTACAAAAACATTTGCTGTAGGCTTGTAATATATAATAGACTAAAACTGGGGTCGGCAACCTTTCGAGCGCAGCGTGCCAATTTTTTATAGAGTCAAGATAGAAACTTCTACGCGTGCCAAATGGTTGCCCTATATTTTCCTCGCAGACATAACTTACTTGCTAAAAACAATGAAAAAAAATGACATATTACGTCCAATTTCTCGCAAGATCAAGTGAAGACCAAAAAAAAGGTCATCACTTCCGCAGAGGTCCAATTTTCCGCAAAATCTCAAGAGCTTAAATTTTGCTCGCGCATGTAATCGCTTCGCGTGCCATGCAAGACCTTTCGGCGCGCCACTTTTGGCACGCGTGCCAGGGGTTGCCGACCCCTGGACTAAAAGATAATACAAAGGCCATGATAACTACCGCCACTACCAAAGTTACTCTAGAGAAAAACCAATACATTCATAAAAAGTTGAACTTGTGCTAATGACGATTTGCAGCAGTTCAAAGAAGCAGGAGTCGAAATTTTTGCATACCAAGGGTGTACAACTCATATGAAGATACGTGCCGAAGTACTCGAAATAATCTTTTCGCGTGCAACGCCATTTTCGAATAATTGTGGGTATTGCACACGAATTTCCCTCAAATACATACAAATAACATCGAACTTCAAAATTACAACAGATAATGACAAACAAGTATTTATTCACGCAATTCATTATGGTTTGAGTTTATTTCGATATGAACCTGACTTATCGCGATTGATTAGCAATACAAGAATTACTTTTTATTAAATTGTTCGCGAGCCACGTGAGAGCGTCTGGCGTGCCACATTTGGCGCGCGTGCCCAGTGTTGTGCATCGCTGGTTTATAACCTTGATTTGTTGGAAAATTTTTTCCTCATACAATACAGTACGTACAGTCGCATGCAGTGGTGTAATACTCGGTAGTTTACAAAATTTTAAAAGCTTTTACTGAATATCTATATATTGGTACAATGGTGGTAACACTATCACAGTTGCATCGTTATTTTGATTAATGTGTTTCCTTGAGTCGGTTTCAAAGCTTTGCGTTATTGATAACAATCTGTTCTGGCACATCATGCGCGATAGAAGTGCAACGCAAGCTTCAATGCGTTTTTGATCTTTCGTTTGGTCAAATCCTTGTTCAATTGCATTGGCGTCGACAATTCAAATCTTTTCTGCTCTTCTAAGAACTCTCTTTTCTAGCTTGCTTAATTGCGAGCTTTACAATAATAGCTTCAGTTCTACATTGTTAGGAACTTAGGGTCAGTGTTGTTTTGGTCGCACTGCCTTTGCATTAATTTCAAACCTTGACATTAACTTCAAAGCTGGTATTACAAATGCAAACATTTCGATACTTTTGCACGTCAACATTAGATCTCTTCATCAAAATTTCGACTTGTTGCACGAGTTCCTCTCATGTTTGCAGTGTTTAACCGAAACGCGCATCAAAAACCAAATTTTCTCAAACATAAACTTACCTTCCTACAATTTTGTTCACATTGACTCCAAAACAAACGCAGGTGTAGTTGGTTTTTATATGCATAAAAGCGTTACATACACACTACATAAAAAACAATATCAACTTCCTAACCTAGTACTGCGCACCAGTCTGGTGCCGCAGCGTGCACATACGGCTTATCGACAGTGTAATAAATGACGCCTTGCGCATTGTCACTGGGTGCCTGCGTCCCACTCCATCGGTCTACCTTCCGGTTCTTTCAGGCATCCAGCCAGCTGAGCTTCGCCGCCAAGGAGCGACACTCTCCCTAGCCAACCGCAGCTCCCTGGACCCTGACCACATTTTACATGGCCAGTTTCATGAGTCACAGGACGTATGTAGGGAGAGATTGAAATCTAGACGCTCATTTGTACCTGCTGCTCGGAAATTACTAGACAGTCTTTCTGAGATGGACTTCCGTGCAGCCGAGTGGACGAACACGAAATGGGACATGGAGTACTCTGCCAACGCATTGTCACTCCACGCTTTCATTCCCAAGGCTAGCTCCAGACCCTTGGGTATGGGTCTGCCCAGGGCAGCCTGGGTCAAGCTCAACCGTCTGCGTTCTGGTGTTGGACGTTTCTGTTCGTCAATGTACAAATGGGGTCTCGCTCCTCTAGCGAATTGTGAGTGTGGTGCCAGTGAACAAACCGCAGATCACATCATCTCACAGTGTCCCATACATCGAGCACCCCGAGGTATATTTGGTCTAATGGTTTTGGATGACGAAACAAGATGCTGGCTGAAGTCCCTTACAGTCAGCATCTGACCCAAGCAGTTTGATGGCCAGGGTGGTAAAAGGATAAACCCTCGGCCTTGGTCCTCCCATCTGTCTTGGAAGAGATGCCCCGCCAAACGACGACGACAACTTCCTAACTCAAAAACGATGGGGATCTCCTTGAAATACATGAATAAACCTGCCATTGTGGGTGTAGTTTACACGCACCCCTCCTCAACTGCAACGAAACACCATTTTACCGAGGACATGTCTCTTTGTTTAACTGATCTTGGTAGAGATAAAAATAAGTTATATTACATTCTTGGTGTCCTCAACATCAACACATCATACGTGAATTGATTGCCCAAAGCTGAGCACTACATTAATACGATTGTTACCTGCATAGCATTTCCGCTTGTCACCAAACCCACTCGAGTAACTGACAATTCAGCAACAACTAAGTATCGATCATATAATAACAAACGATTGACATCAAAAAATTTTCCCTGGTGTATTTGACACCAGCCTCATTATTGATCATTATATCTTGTATTGTCAAGTCACTAATAGGCCTACCTCTAAAGCACAGATCAAAAAGTCTGAAACGCCTTCGCACTTCTACAGCGACAAATCTAAATTTGACCCGAAACGTATGCAACTGACCTAGACAATGACATATACTCTTTCTTCATCGACCTATCGTCATTAAATCATCAACACTTTAATGAAATTTTCAACAAATTTACCAAAACCGTTTTTTCGCTCATTGGTAAACACGCTCATCTCAAAAAATTCTCGCGAAGGCAGAAAAAATTAAAATCTAAACCCTGGATTTCTGAGGGTATATTAGTCTCCATAAAAACTGGTTAAATCTTATTTTATTAAATGTTTAAATCTCACTTTATTAGAGGTAATCTGGAAGAAAAAGCTTATTTTAAAAAATATTCCAATAATCTGACAAAAGTTAAAGCACTCGCGAAAAAAAATCCTTTTGCTAACAAATTAAAAAATCACCAAGGAGATCCAAAAAACATGGGACACGCTGCGTTCATTGCTTCCACCAATAAAGAAAAACGTCAAAATGTTCGCCAAATTTGTCTGACATTGGTGATAGCACTTCTGACCTTGCTCATCAAGCTGGTCTTTTCAACAAATTTTTCTGCACAATTGGCGAAAATTTAGCGAAAAGCATTTCCTTCCAACCTTCGCCAGAACCCTTCCGCAAGTATTTATTAAAGCGTATCCCTGACTCGTACTTCCTAAAACCTATCAATGCTAGCGAAATTTTAGATGGCATCCTTTCCCTGAATGCAAGCAAATCCGTAGGTCATGATAATATCTCAGCCTTTTTTCCTAAAGTCTCTTCCTTATGTCCTTGTCCCCATTTGTGCAATTTATTCAACCACGCTTTTGCTAACGGAATATTTCCTGATAACTGCAAAATTGCTAAAAGAATTCTTATTCACAAAAGTGGTGAAAAAAAAACAACCCAACCAATTTTAGACTAATCTCGATTCTTTCCTGTTTCTCAAAAATAATTGAAAAGCTTATCCATTTTCGACTAGTGTCTTTTTTGAGCAAGAAAGAAGTACTTTAGCCATATCAAAACGGTTTTTACACACAATATCTCCGCAGCCCATGCCATTACTGACGTTGTAACCTCTTCATATGACAATATCCACAGTCAACAACACTCTGGCATACTTTTTCTCGACTTAAAAAAGGCTTTTGACGCCGTCTGTCACCAAACATTGTTAACTAAATCAGATACTACGGAATGCGAGGCTCAGCTCATAAACTCTTTTCCTAGAAAAAAAACAATATGCGTCACTAAAGCATGTTAACTCAGAATTACGATATAATAACTATGGGGTACCGTAGGGTTCGATACTTGAACCCCTACTATTTTTGTTATACGCAAACGATGTGCCTCAAGCAGTCGCGAGTAGACCTAGATTATTTGCTGATGACACCTGTTTACTTCTCCGTGCTTCTAACCCTACATCCCTTTTATTTACCCTCAATCTTAAAATATCTTTTTTACTCGAATGGTGCAATTCAAACAAACTTACCATTAACCCACAAAAATATCACTTTCTTATAATCCCTCCTACAAAAAATTCTAATCACATGGACCTTTCTGTTTCACTGAAGGATACAACGATCAACGCTGAAAATAGTGTCAAATATCTTGGCGTAATTATTGATACAAACTTAAATTTTTACGATCACCTGACAGCAATCGCGCTGAAAATTTCGATGGCCGTGGGCGTATTATATAAATTAACACTCGTTTTACCCCAACATGCCTTACAAAGCTTATACTATTCTTTTATTCACCCTCATCTTTTATATGGATTAATTGTATGGGGCTCAACTTACCTTACGCTGAACAGTCTTTCCTCTCTACAAAACAAAGTTATCAGAACGCTAAGTGGTAATAAATATTTCGACAGAGTCACGCCCATCCATTTGAAACTTAAAATTTTGAAACTACCAGACCTCTACAAATTTGAAGTAGCAATTTCGTCTATAACTTTACGCGAACAAACCTCACCTTCACTCTCTAATATGTTAATTGAAACTCATAAAATCACCAGCCGTGCAACCAGATCTTCCAATAACCCGAACAATCTTCACATACCTAAATATCGTACACACAAACTTCACCGCAGTTTGAAGTATCAAGGTGTCAAAATTTGGAACGACTTACCCTTGGATTTGGATATACAAAATTTACCAAAAACGCAATTCAAACGAAAGTGAAAATTACATTTCCTACAATCTTACACAAACATGGAAAATAGCTGATCTCCTTCATAAGCCTTCGTCTCCTGGTAATATATATGTCTGATAAGTTTTTGGGTCACATATTTTTCGGTGACAATAAGGGTGACCGCTTGACTCGAAGACCGCTGAGGTCCTTTCGCGGCATCCAAGTCGCTAACCCAACATAATTTTGTTTTGTCGCTTTACTTTTCTGCATGCATGTTTATTTGGCATGATTGGAGGCAAAAATAAACTTGGTGACATGACTTGACTTGCAGCTGGCGACGCGTTTGTTGCTGCACTGCATGTAAAGAGGCTCGCAATCTGCCATTCTAATGCCTTTGAATCGACACATCATTGCTACTTTTATAGCTGCATTGCTTTTTTGTAAATAAAAACACCATTTCCTTGCAAGTTGGTATAACAAAGTTTTTCATAAAATCAAGATGTTTGTTTATTTATCGATTTTGTAAAATTTTTTAGAGGGGACGAACAAATGTTCAAGATTGAAAAAAACTTTTAGGTTTTGCGACTAATTATTTTGGTTAAGATTTTGGAAAAAGTAAAATAAAAGAGAAAATTGCAAACTTAGTGAAAATGATGATTTTGCAGATCGGCTGTGAATGCCCAAAGCAATGTGATGACGCCTCTTGGTGGCATTTTTACAGGGGCAGTGGTACTTCTGGCTCTCGAGTTCCTTTCCGATGCCTTTCAGTACATTCCAGCTGCAGCACTGGCGGCTGTCATTATAATGGCAGTGATAAATCTTTTTGATCTTCCAGCAATGATTCATGTTTTCAAAGTTAACAGTAAGTGGAAAGTGTTACATGATGTTACTGTACTTTGAAACAGAATAAACATGCCTTTGAGTTTTACTTAAATTTGAAGTAATAATAATCTACTCTTATAAATTACATGAAAAACTTATGAGATAATTAAATTAGAAAATGTGCTAGCATAAAATACAGTATGTACAAAAACGGTTCTCGTATTACATCATGAACATACTAATACAACATTACCAGTATTTTTTGGTGTTTAGAAGAACAACGCAGTCATGACTGTTTGTTCTTAAGTCCAATGAAATTGCTTTTAGAACTTGACAATCGTATTTTCACGAAAATCTACGTGACTGTCCATTAATATAAATGTGCCGTTTTCAAATGCTATTTGTCGGTTTTAGTTCGCTGACTTCTTACCATTTATTGTGGAGGGTAGATATAGGCTATAGAGCTTTAAGAAACACAGTCTATGTGGGTATTAAACTAAAAGATAACCATTTTTCGATTGTGGAATATGCATTTAATTCCGGGATAATGATTACAAAGCGGCGACAATCAACCATTTGTCTGCATTGGTTCTATTCGTTGAACTACTTTTGTTTCTTGATTTATACTTTTTAGAGTCGCAAAAGGTTGACTACTTTTGGTACACAAGATTTGCGAAAACACTCTTCAGTCATGATTTATTGACCCAGCACTTCATATTATTTTCAAATTTAAAGCAGTTTCATTCGCCATGAAAAATGTTGCTTGTTTTTAGAGCTGGATACCGTGCCACTGATTGTCACTTTCTTTTTGTGTTTCTGGGACATTGCTTACGGAATCATGATCGGCATTGGAGTAGCCATTATCATTCTTCTGATTGGACATGCCAGGTAAATAACTTTCATGTTGTGATAACAGTTTAAACATTAACAGAGTCTGGACCTCCCCCATAACTGTGCTTGGGGGGGACCAAAGCAAAAATGGTACCTCAAATATTTTTGCAGCACAATATAGTGTGATTGAGAGTAAAAAATATGCTTTTGGAGTAATTTTTTTCAACGCTTTCGTCACTTTTACGCTACTACAGACTCAAGGTTCTTATTGGCATATTCAATATTGATTAGCTCGAGATTCGCTATCTAAACCAATGACTCGAAACTTGGTCAGCACAGCTTCCTTGTCCAACGCTCAACATTAGAGAGGCAGTGTGGGGAAAGCGGGAAAGTTTACTTTTTGTGCCGTCGGGTAAGGCATTTAAGGGATTTCGATGTCTTTGAGTGGTAAACTAATTGACTGTAATTCCTAAGTGAGTTCCTTACCTCGCCTCAGTCGCTTTCTTTTGATAAGGCGATAAATACACAACTGCTGCTAATAATGTCATGCATTTTTGTTCAAATTGCTTCAACATGTAGATCGCTTAGCTCCGTCTCATTTTGCTCCACTTAGCACAGGGAGATCGAACATTTTTTGTAAGGAGAGGCTTGGAGTAGAAACAAATGCTGTCTTGCAGTATTGTTGGTTGAATGCTTACATGAACAACTGAACATACTGTGTATTCTCTTTTTTTTTTGCGCAAACTGACACAAATACCGCATTCCTACTTTTGAATTGTAACGAAATTATTCTGCTCTTTCGCTTCGCACTGCTCAGCTCTACAATGTTGTTCAGTTTAAGATGTTCTCGAATTAATAACGGTCAATGACGCGCTAAACATGCATTATTCTAAGAGCACTGAGAAGATTAAACAGCAAAAATATTTTAAAATCCAATATATCACCTTTTAAAAAGCAAAAATTTCTGGGTTTCGATGTGTCACCGTTCAAAAGTGTCACCGTTACCGTAAATACAGCTTGGTATTAAATTGGTAGCAGTAATGTCCAGAGGTGTAAAGTAACGAAAATAGCTCTACTTAAGTAGCCTACTAGAGTAGAATTTGTCAGTAACAAGCACTTCTTAAGTAATTATACTTTGGGATACTTTCTACTTTCACTTGACTAACATTAACGTAATGTAACGCTACTTACTTACTTTTTATCTTAAAAGTAGTTTGTACGCTTGATAGGGCTTGTTTAATTTTTTTTGAATTGGCATGGTTGAACAAAATGTAAGCTACAATCCTACAAACCGTGGTGAGAAGTGAGCATGGGCGCTGTGTCGACCAGGGGTGGATTAAGAGATCGCGGGGCCCGGGGCAGATACAAGTGAAGAGCAAAGAAAAAGGCCATCATGTCTGCAGATGTCCGATTTTCCGCCCAAAAACAGGTGAAGAGCAAAAAAAGGTCATCACTAGGGCCCACTAAAGTCAATAAAGTCAAAATTTTTTCAGAACCTTGTTACATAATCAAATGTGTACTAACGTTCGTTTCAGGTGTTCAGGAGTCTGTTTTGGTAGATTTTACAAGTCAAAATAAAGTCAAAATTTTGCATAAAGTCAAATTTTGTTAAAATTGTTTTTATCAAAAATTTCCTTACAAAAACGAACAAATTTATATTTTTTAAATATTTTTTTGAATTTTTGAGCTGCTATTAAAATTTTATGCACAGTTTTATTTGATTTTAAACTTTTGAAATAGTTGCAATATTTGAACTATCGTCACAATAATGCGTGCGGTAATTGAGAAGGAAATAGCACTTATTTTGCATGAAACGTCATTGTTGATGCATAAATACATAATTGCTAGACAATTAATCTAATCCTATAAAAGCCTTGCGCTCTTTACACGTGGTCTTTTAAGTTGTAGCTTGCAAAGCAAAGAATGCCAAACCAAGCCAAATCTTCTATAGCGAAAGTTAGGCAAACTTGCCAGGAATATCCGGATGAGTTTTCGGCAACTCCTGCCGGCGACTTGCGATGCAACCTTTGCGACGTGTTAGTTAAATGCGACAAAAAGTTTTTTGTGGAAAGCCACCGAAAAAGTAAGCAACACCAAGGAAAATTGGAGACGAAGAGCAAATCTCAAAGTAAGCAAACCTTTTTACGTTTCGATCAAGTAAACTTCAAGGAACAGATTGTTTCTTCATTCTTAGCTGCAGATATCCCACTTCATAACTGAACCATCCTTCTTTAAAGTCTCTGTTTGCTAGAATGGGAAAAGTATTGCCTTCTCACTTCATAATCTTTGTTTGCTAGAATGGGAAAAGTATTGCCTTCGGAGACTGCAGCCCGGGCATGTGTTGCTAAATTGGCATCCCAAAAAGAGGAACAAATTCAAGAATTACTTCGCGACAAAAAATTTTTTTTGATTGTGGATGAAGCAGAGGTTGCTAGGCAAAAGTATACTAGTGTGCTTGTGGGCAGCTTAGATGCACCAAATCAGACATTCCTCGTTAATTGCTATCCACTTGACAGCGGTCGCAATGTTAATAGCAGTATTATTCTGCACACTGTGGATGACATATTGCGACAACTTGAAATAAAACGCGAGAATTTTTCATTGTTCTTGACTGATGCTGCTCGGTACATGTCTTCGGCTGGAAAGACATTAAAGGAATTATACCCTTCTTTGATGCATGTCACCTGCGTTGCGCACTTACTCCATAACTGCGCTATGCGTGTGCATGCTCATTTTAAAAATATTGATGAAGTAATAGCAACGATCAAGGCAGCAACAATCAAAAACAAAGATCGCAAGAAAGATTTTTATGATCTGGTCTGCCATCTCCTCCTGACCTTGTAATTACAAGATGGGCAACTTGGCTTAGAGCTGCCTTATATTGCAGTGAGAACCTTTCAGCTGTTCGTACCATTGTCAACAATAGGACAAGTGCAGGCCTCTTAGTCAGCAGAGCAAATGTGGAAGGTTTGGTGTCGGACTTGGTTAAAATAAATCAATACCGGACTCTAGCAGCCATCGTAGAGTTCTTAGAAGGAAGTGCCTGCACAATAACCAAAGCATACGGACTGCTGAAGAATACGCAATTCGATGATGATCCTTGCGCAATTAAAGACTACATTAACAAACGACTATCCAACTCTGATTTAGAAACAATAATAAACTGTACCAACTTGACAACTGACCCAACAAGCTACGCACTATTGCAAAAATCCCAGCCAACCTCTGCTGCTGTTGAGAGGTCGTTTTCTATGCTCACTAAATTACTGAGAAAAGACAGAAATTTTGATGTTAAGAACGTAAAAAAATATATGATGCTGTATTACAATAAAACGTCCTTGTAATTATACTGCGTGGCTTTCGTTAAAAAAATCATAGACATACTGTTAGTGTACAGTACAGTTGCGATAGCAACGCAGTTTTTGTATTACACACTAATTGATACCGGTACACACAATGGCTCGTTATCCTAGGTTTTAACGTCATGCGTCGCTTTGTTGCATTAGCTTCAACATTGAGTACTTGAGAAAATGTTCGAAGTAGGCTACCTTTTTCTTTAAAAACTTATGTAAATTGCAGATTATAAAACATATTTAATTAATAAAGTGCAACAAGACATAAATAATACGCGGAAGCGGTTAAGTCAAAATAAAGTCAAAATTTTACTAAAATAAAGTCAAAAATATATTTTTTTAGGTAAAAAAAAAGGCCCTAGTCATCACGTCCGCAGGCCGAAGCCTAGTTTGACCTGAAACTTCCCAAAATTTTCGGGTACAATCAAGCAGCTAGAAATTAGTAAATGCTCGGGCTTCCCAAAATACGGGGCTCAGGGCAACTGCCCAGTTTGCCCATTGCAGGGGCGTACCCAGGAGGGATGCGCTGGGTCCGCGCCCCCCTTCCTCCACAGACAAATGCACTAAAGTAAAGGTGGTATTCGTATAAAAGACGAGCTACGGGCGTGATGACGTTTTTTTGCTCTTCACTTGAATTTGGACGGAAAATTGGACATCTGCGCGGGCGTTATGACCTTTTTTTATTTTTTTCTCATCACTATATCCGGCCCTGCTAGCTTGGCTTTAAAATGCGCCCCCTCCTTTTCAAATTTCTGGGCACTCCCCGGCATTGCTTAATCCGGCTCTGGTGTAGACTGTTGACAATGGCAAGGACATTATAGGATGATTATTCATTATTTTCCATTAAAAATTTTATTTTACTCTCCCCCCACGTTTGAAGTGTTTGTTTAAGGAAAAAAATTGGTTTGCAAAAAAAATCTACTTGGGTACTTGAGTAGTTTCATAACCTGTTTACTTTGCACTTCTACTTACGTAATACAATCGTTTAGTACTTTCTACTCGACTTGCACTGTATTTGCTTGTCAGTAACAATACGTTTACTTGACTACTGTTTCTAACTACTTTTTACACCTCCGGTAATGTATTAGTATTTTATTTTTAAAACTAAAACAACAAATAACAATTCGAAAATGATACTAAAGCTAAAAATAAGAGAGCAGCAGCAAAATAATATACGTTGAGGCATGCACATGTTATTACAAGAAAACACAACTGGCTTTTCCGCCCTTCATGAACAAACCAAACACAAAACGAAAACAAAACACATGCACACAAGGATATAACTAACAAAAATTTTTATGCCATATGATTAAATTACCAAGATGCAATATACAATGATGCAATGATGCTATGATACAATGATACTATGATGCAATGATTGAGATTCGCTGCTTAGTGCTGTTATAAAATTTTGTATCATTTACCGGTTCCTAATTTCAAGCGTTGAATTGATTTGTCTGATAAACACTTCATGTTTTGGTAGAGGCGAACTGAATGCTAATCCAACTGGCGGATTCATCTTTCAGTTTTTAGTTCAGATAGTTTCAAATTCAAATTCATTTGAACTTGGCATTTCAAATATACACCTTCAATGAAAGTAATGTCTTTCTTTTTGGTTTTTTACTTTTATAGTTTTTTAAGGGTAATCATGCCAACAAATGCTATCGAAGAACCTCCATCTCCGAAAGTTACACATAGATTCCAAACGTAGTAATTCCTTCGAACAAAGTTAATGTTTGTTCGAAATTAAATACCTTCAAAAGTTTGAATCTGTCATCCTTTTTTCAATCCAGTTTATTGCTTTTGCTATTTGCGTGATTATTAGCATTGTGCTCGACTTTCATTGTGACCATAAATTAGTTTATTGAATGCAGACCAAAAGCAATGACGTGGCGTTCTGGAGATATTGTGACGATCAAAATTAAAAAAGGACTTGATTTTCCTGGAGCTGAATATATAGAAGATAAGCTTCAGCAACAAGCTGAAAAAGGTAAGAGCTAAATTGTCATTTTCAACGCAGTGCAAAAGAACTATGGTATGATTGCATTTTAGGTGATTCCAAAATGGTGATTGTGGACTGTTCAAACCTAACAGTTATGGACTACAGCGCGGCAGAGGCGTTTTATCACGGAGCGGAAGCACTAAAACATGCAGATATAGCCCTGAAATTGTGTGGACTGACAGTAAGTTGTTTCTTTGGATTTTATACTAGCGATAATAAAGTGACGCATCATTATTACTAAATCGATGTAGAAGAATTTATCTTGAATTAAAACCTACCTAACCCGGGAACCTAGGCGCTCCCTAACTTGTTCTTATTGAATTAATACAAAGGAAAATGAAGTTAGCTTACCGTAGTGTTCATTGGACAGTTCACAATCTTGCAGAAAATTAATGCAGTTGTTTGAGAGGGATTCGTAAAACTGGAAATAAGAGATGTACTGGTGGAAAAATGAAAAAAGCGAAACATTCAGACGGCAAATGGCAAGCAGCTAGCCTGGATAGTACAATTAATCTATCAATGAGTTTGTAACAAAACCGAACAAACATAGTATAAACCGTAACTCAAAAAGATTTTGCGCCTATTTAAAAGACGCTCAAGCACCCCGGTTTTAGAATTTGACTGAATTTGAAAGTAATGTTGGGTAAACCAGGGTGGACTTAATTTTGAGAAGTGATCAAATTTCTATTAAAAAAAAAGTTAATTTAGTTGCTTTTACACCAGTTATTTTTTAATTGTTGTGTTACTGGTACTAAAGTTTAGTTCATATCTTTACGCTGTGACCATCCACTTTAATATAAGAATTATTGGTCAAGCGCTTTTCTCACTTAACCATGTCACTTTTCGCGTTTTTCGGCTATAAATTGTCTTTTTAATGTGACGTTTCCTTTCGCTAAAAATTTATGCCTCAATACATTCCTAAGAAGTTTGTAGATGTCTATAATTCGATATCCGTCAAGGTCTGTGGGTCTCAGCTACACCGATAAGTTGTAGGAAAGTCCAGCTCAGTCGTAATCATGGTCAAATTACGCAAGCGCTCTAGATAACAGGAATTTGCTTTCATGTGATGGACGTTTGCCGTAGCCCTGATTGAACAATTATTTGGCGTTGATAGCTACCGTTTTGGGTCGACAAAGATGATAACAATGACTAAAAGGTCCTTTTTATTACCTAGTAGCCCTGGGTAGTGGGAAATCATAAACGCTTTTCGAATGCAAATCGTCAAAGAGGCTATAAAATTCTCTGACACGACGTTACAATCTGAATGCCAAAAATTTTGTCGTTTTAGGTAAACCAAGAAAAGAAGCTGAAAAGTGCAGGATTGATCAAGCATGATGTGAGATTTTGCGACACAGTGGAGGAGGCAGTCATCGAAATGACTTCTCCTTCGCAACACGTTTAACGACTCAGTCTCTATTATTTTTTTACTCAACCAAAGCTCGCGCTGAGCTGTTGAAGTACTTGCGTATTATTTTATCATCACAGTCTGCTTTAACATTTTAAAATCTGATTTGAAACAAACTTAGTGAATAGAAAACTGAAACACTTCGTTCAAAATCTAACGTTTTGACTTTTTTCCTACGAATTCATCTCAATGAACTAATGCAGTCAGTACAATTTAAACGAAATCTTTGTAGATCAATTAAGGCAGATTTGTATTTCTTGTTTGAGCGATACATGTGTTGTAGTGTTATGCTGCAAGTATTCGTGTTTTAATCTTAGCTGTTCCTTTCTGCAGTATAATTTGCTGATGTATCATGTTAGCGAGCAAACTTTATGCTTTATTTTAGCTTTTAATGTGGTGCAATGCATTGCATAGTTATTTTTATATTTATACGTAATTTCCATGTTTTGCCTACTATGTATCTTCTCGTTAATATCTTGGCACACAATCATGTTGTACAAACAGCAATTGTGACGTGACGTCTGATTTTAAGCACTTTAATTCATAACTTTGTTACTAACCAGCGTGGAAGCGGTCATAAGCGCTGTAGTTATGCTTCGTCGCTCTTCTCGAGGGATTGGATATGCTAAAAAACGGTCCCATGATTGCCCAAATGCTGCACTTTCATGTATAGAACGCGATAAGAATAAAGCGCAGGACCGAAGTAGCATCGCGTCAAATTTGCAAGCATTCAGCTATTTCGAACTCATGTAAACAAAAATGATAGGTTTTACTAGAGTAAACTTGTGCAAATATTTGTAGCACTATTAAACTTCCACTTTACATACTGGTCTTGTTCGGTGACTAAGAACTAGGCGCAGTTGGAAAATCATCGCTATCAGTGCGGGAGGGCTTGAGTTCGATTCCCGGGCCGGTCAAATCAAACGCAGTGTCGCCTTAAACGGTTTGTGCGTAGCCAATAATAATCCAAAACAGCTTTGATTCAAACTTTTTGTTGCGAAATAGATAAAGAATTATCCACGAAGGACAAAACACTACTCCGCTGACAGGATGATCCATAAGTTTTGGATGATGCACCCTAGGACGTAATCCGTTTTCTGAACTGACCTCACAGAAAAAAAAAGACAAACGACCTTCACCAAGCGAATATGATAATACGAGCCAAGCTTAACTCACTTAGTTACTGTACTCACCGTAACCTACACTTCACCAACACAAGCTTCTCCGCTCACTTCAAAACACTACTAAACCATGGCTAGACCCTTCGGCATGCAACACTTGCTTAATTCTGGACACCACTAATTACGCTCAAAAGAACTACGTTCGAATAACAAACGCCAGCAAAACACGTTAATTTATACTCAAAAGTCAAATTCCAGAATGTTCTATCAAATTCTAATAAAGAAGCAAGAGGAGAGAAACCATCTGACATGCGAAAATTCATACGCCAACTCAAAACAATATTGCTACGTCACAAGCACAACACTACAGCTGGCTAAAATTATGAAATATCGGCGGCCCAAAATTTTTCGAAGTAAACTGTATTATTCAGTGGTGTAAAGTAACAAAGTAGTTTTACTTAAGTAGACTACTGAAGTATTATTGCTTGGTAGCTAGTACTTACCTCAGTGATGTAAATTTCTACTACTTCTACTTACGTAGTTCAATCAGAAAGTAACGCCACTTAAGTGGCTTTAAAAATGATAAGTAGTTAATAAGCAATGTATCACGCAAATGGTAAATAATTATGCTTGATAATAAAATTGGCAACATTAGTATCAGGTATTGTTTTATTTTATTATATAAGTTTGACAATTTCGTGATATTAAGTGGTCTTTTGTTGTTTGTGTTTGGCGTGGACGCTGAGGTTGCATTTTGCAGGTTATGACATCCTGCACTTTTTTATTTTCGTCAAATAAATGTGCTAATTATCCTAAATATACTTAAGTATCGGCAAAATATATGTCAAGTTCAGAAGTGAGCAAATTATCTTTTGCCAAAGCTCAGCTTTGTTTTGGTTTTGCAAACGCTACTTTTTACTTAAGTACCTTCAAATTGCTGGTACTTTTTACTTCTACTTGGCTACTTTTTACATTCTACTTTCTACTCTACTTCAAGTAGCTTCCGCCATCAGTAACAATACTTTTACTTAACTAGATTTCTGGACTACTTTTTACATCACTGGCCAGGGGCGGCTCGTAGTGAAGGCAAAAAAAGCTGCAGCCTACCCAGTTTTTCACCTCGTTATTTTTTTTAAGAAAGCAAAAACGTTTTATTTATCCTTATCTACACAGCTATCGACAATATTTTTTTTTTGAAAAAAATAATTTTTCTACAAAAAATGGCAGCTCGTAAAAGGCTTTTCTGCTACCTGGTATATAGAGAACTATGCTGCTACCATAGTCTGCGTACGCTGTTTACGCTGTTCGACCCCCAGCGCCGCGTAGCGTGGTAAGTAAAATTGGCCCTAGTCGGCCGCGTTAGCGCAGCGTTCCATAATTTTTTATCCCATTTCAAAGGGGGCCGAAGCCTTCGTTTTCGACTTTTGCTCAAAAAATTGCATAATTTTTTCTCATTCACACAAAAAAATTTCGACCTTGAAATCAACGTAGTTTTGGAGATATGTGCAATTTTCCTTTTCAATTTTTCTCTTATTTTTGAAGAATCTATGTTTGAACCGTTTTTTCTCCATTTCCCTCTTTTCTCTAATTCCATTCCACAATTTCGCTGATCGCGAGTTTCACATTTCACAACTCTCTGCCACTGTTTTGACTTCGTCGCATTACGTTTATAGTTTACGCTAGGCATGGCGTAGCCAAAGGAACTGCGGTACAACTCGAAACAGCGCCTTGGATTGCTTTCATACTTTGGTAGGGACCCAAAATCGGTTAATCGAGAGGAAATCATTATTCTTATAGACCTATATACGGTAGCCTAATTATGTTGAAGCATTTCAGTATCTTGTTCTGACTCGAAAGCACTGGGTGACTCGAAAGCACTGGTTGACTGGTGACTCGAGAGCAGAACTGACAACAACAACAAAGTTTATTTTTGTTGCACATTTTCGCAAAAATACACATCCAAGTAACACAAGCAACAAAATATCAATTTAGCAACAGGCAGCCTCGAAGGGATGAAGTGGTCTGCGAGTTAAGCAGCAACCTTTAGTTACAATAGATACACAAGCTTATTACGGTAAGTACTTAACTATTAAACAAACATGCACGAAAATTCCATTAACCTGTGAGTTCTGGGCAAGCGAACATTAAAGTGAATATAACTTATTCATGTGAAGCGTAATGTTTTAATAGGATGTTTTTATAGGTGATTTTAAATTTGCCTTAAGATACTTTCCTAATGTCATAAGGGATATTATTCCAAATCTTAGCACCAACAAACCTGAATGATTTTTGTTACGGCAAGTTTTAGACGTTGATTGATGAAGTTTGGAGTGTTATTCTTGTAACGTTTTCTCTATGTTGTTTACTGCTTTTCTCCTTTCTGACACGTGCGTTAAAGATCAGTGCATTACGTAATGTTTCCTTTCCTCGATTTCCTTCTTCTCAGCGGGGGTTTGCTGAGCTGTGAGATTTGGTCATTTCTTCGCCCTTCCTATCTTTACTGCTAATTGAAAATATACTTAGTGATATTATTTCCTGTTCTTTGATCTGTTTGCGCTACCCCTATATAAGCTCGTGTTTTCCTAGTCTGACATTCTTAATTGTTTTTGGGAACCGGTGTATAACTGTATGCTGTTCGATATTTGGCTTTCTCGTCTTCAAATAGTTGGTAAGTGTGCATTTAGTTGACTTGTAATTTTAATGTTATTTCTTATGCGCATTTCACTGTTTTAGAAAACCGCTACGCTACGCTACGCTACGCTGTGCTACGCAATACATTGAACTGTTGGATTTGTGTGTGGCAATTAGCGCGTTATTCAACCGGAGACGAACGAGAGAGCAAGTTTACCGTAACAATTTTTGAGTTTTAGAAGTTGAAAAGCGTGGTAGTTGTAAGTTGTGTTTGGAGGAATTCCGAGTGGTATGGTAATGTGAATCGAGAGGTTAGCGAAATAATTACAAAAGCAATGAGGAAGTTTGTTGTGGATGTACTAATACATCAATTTAGCGATTTCAAATTGATATAAATTGTCTAATTTTAGTATATTCAATTTATGATACCATGGACTAACTTTTTCCCTAGGGTGAGCTTTAGCGAGAATTTTTACAGCTTTATTTTGAAGTTTCCGGAGTTTGGTTAAGTAGGTTTGGTATGTAGAAGCCAAGATCGGCAGTCCATAAAGCAACTGTGATTGCATTAATGCATAATATAAAGTTAGCAAAGAACTTAATGGTAGATAATATCTTAATCTGGCCATCATACCCACGGATCGAGACGATTTTGATTCAAGGTGAGTAATATGCGATTTAAATGTAAGTTTTTCATCGATTAAAATACCCAGATATTTAGCGACTTCCTGAGTTTTGATCTTAACATTATCAAGAGTAAGCTCGAGAAAGATGGTGTGCGAGAAGGAGATACATTTAATACGACCGTTTTATTAGGGTGCAGAGCTAAGCTGTTTAATAACATCCACTTGGAGATACCATTCAGCTCAGACTCAGCCAAACTCTCTAACGTAGAGAGTGACGATTCGGCAATTAATAGAGCAGTGTCGTCAACAAAAAGTTTAGGTGTCGTTCGCAGTGAAACTGGAAGGTCGTTAATATACAATAAAAATAATAGAGAACCTAATATAGAACCTTGCGGGACACCATAGTTGATACGCTCAAGCATTGAACTAGTATGACTATTATGACTACATACTATTGAACTATTATGACTACATACTGTCTTCTGTTATGTAAGTATGAATGCAATAGCTTATTGGTTATTCCGCGAATGCCATAGTATTCAAGTTTTTTAAGAAGTTTTTTGTGGCAGACGGAGTCAAATGTTTTTCTAATGTCCAGAAAAATGAGAGCAGAAAAACGCTTTTTTTCTATATTTTGATAACATTCTGTTAATAGGTCTAAAATTGGATGAATAGTAAAGTGTTTATGTCAAAAACCAAACTGGCAGGGTATAATCAAATTATGACGTTCCAAGAAAGACACCAATCTTCAGAATAACCTTTTCAAAGATTTTAGAGAAAGACAAGAGAAGTGAGATTGGGCGATAATTTTGAAAATCATTTGAAGGACCAGACTTGTAAACGGGGATAGCTTTTGCTACTTTTAATTGGTTCGGAAAAACGCCTAGCGAAATGCAATGATTTAATATTATAGACAGAGAATAAGCAATAACGTGAGCAGCAGTTTTTAGCAAAAATGGACAAATATCATCATAACCACAAGCTTTATTAAGATGAAAACTATTTATTATTCTGATAATTTTTTGAGGGATGTTGGATAAAGATAAAGAGAAGAAGGGCAAGGAGATTTGAGATATGTTAGAAAATCAGTGTCGTTAGCATTAAGGCTAGCAGCCAATAGCTTTCCTTCGTTAGCAAAGTGAGTGTTAAACTTTTCTGCTATGATTTTGGGATTAGAGATATTCGTGTCATCAACATTAATACTGTTAGGGAGAGATGATTTTGGCTTATTCGGTAGTATAGTTCGCAAAATATCCCAGGTTTTTTTAGGATTATTTTTAAATTCATCAGTTTTACAATGATAATAATAAACACGTTTTGATAGGTTTTTAATTCTGGTCAGAGTGTTTGAATATTGTTTATATAAGAATTTCTCAGCTGAAGATCTATTTCGGTAATGAGTTTTGTGCATTTTTTGCTTTCGCTTGATAGATATGAGAATCCCCTTGGTGATGCAAGGCTTATGTTGAAGACGCTTTTGTTTTCTGGTAAGCCTTTTTAGCGGTGCGTGTATATCAGTTACTTGTGTGAATATGGAGTAAAAGTTGTTAAATAATTCCTCTAAGTTATTTTCATTGGTAACACTGTTTCTTTGAAAAAGATCATCAAGTCGATTTTCTAAATTGTGGTTAAAAATATCAGGTGTAAAAGTAGCTAAAGATCTTTTCAAGACTGGCTTTACCTGATGATGACCTGGGCTCACTTTATTAGATACCCTTACCATGACTAGAAAGTGATCTGTAATATGATATTTAACAACAAAAGGAGCAAGGGAATAACGGACTTCATTAGTTAAAATATGATCCAGAGTAGAAGAAGATGTGTCAGTTACTCTGGTGGGTTTATTGATGATCGATGCTACTGAGTTGGAATTTAGCATATTGATGTAATCGACTGCAGATCTGGGACTAGGGCAAGAAGTAGTGTTGATATTAATGTCACAAGTATAAAGTAGTACGCTTTAGAATCATTTAAATCTGAAATAATGTCGTTTAGAAAATCCGTGAAATCTTGAGAATTTGTGGCGAGATGTCGGTAAATAGTGGCAATTACATAAGAATCGTTTGAATTTGGACACTTAATTCGGATCCAAAGATGCTCACAGCTGGAAAACTGGTGGTCAAACGTAATTTTTTCCTAAGGAAAAACATCAGAAACGAAAACTCCTACTCCACCAGCATTTGTTAGAAAATTCACATTCAAAAACTTGTAACCAGGTATTGAAAGATTGAGCAAAGTGTTTTGTTTGATCTTTGTTTCGCTAAGACAAATAATATGAAGTGGTTCAGACAGATTACACAAAAGTTTAAGCAAACCATTAAAGTTTTTTTGGAGAGAGCGTATATTTAGGTGAAATAGTGTTAAATTGTTCATTTGGCTGTTTAGGTGAACAGTCTTAACATCAGCATATTCACATTTTTGTATGATTTGAAAAGTAGTTGAAAAAGTTTTTTCACTTAGATTAAAACTAGTATCGTGAAGATCAATTGATGAAGCTGCTTGACTCTGAGCCAGGTGGTCACTCACAAGATCGGCTGAAACCAAAAAACTCATGGCAAAAAAACAGCAAAACAGTAAAGTAATAGACAGAGAGAAAAAATAGGTAAACTATTACACACAAGGAATCTCCTATGAGACGTTTTCGATCGAAATTTACGAGAATAGCTGAAAAGTCGGAAAGACCCACAAAACCTCATAAATATTTGTACATCATAAAAATTCATATTCAACAGAGTAAGCAAAAAGTCGTATTACAATTAAAAGTCGATCTTTGTTCAAAAATATTAATAAAATTACAACGTGTGGTTTAAAAAAATAATAATTTTGGCAAAGAGACTAGACCTACAGGAACAAACAAAAGTAATTTTTACGTATTTTTCGCGTTAAAGTTGAACAACGATTAAGTTGAATTTGAAATAAAAAAATCAAATTGAGCTATGATTGTAATCTATTTAGAGCGAAGAACGGTACATTAAGGGAAGGAATACACCATCAGATTGATTCAAAACTTTGGGGTGAGAGTAGATAAATCAAGATTCGGCAGTTAGTCGTTTAAAATAATTGGTTTTAACTTTTACTATCCTAGCTTTACTCCATCCAATCAAATGATCATTTTCCGTAGCACGTTCGCAAAGAGCTGAATTTTCCGGTTTTAATTGTCTGATGGCTCATTGATGTTCTTTTAATCAAGCGTTCAAGTTCCGCTTGGTTAGGCTAATATACACAAATTCGCAATCGTTGCATGGAATTTTATACAATAAACAGTTGATTTCATCGGGAGAAATGGGGTCTTTAGGTGAAGGAATACAGTGACCAATAGTACGAACAGGCTTCATAGCGACTTTTACACCAACTTTAAAACTCTTCTCATCTTTTCGGTAGTGCCTTGAATGTAGGGTAGTGACGTGTATCCCGTGAATGTGGGTGAATCTTGCAGAGGTTTGGGTTTGGTAGGGTAGGTGTGTTTGTAGGGGAAACCGTTGGCCTGGAGGGTGACGCAAACGTCTTTTCTAGCTTTTTGAACTTCCGTAGGATCCGTTAATATAAGAAATTCTGTGATGAAAAGTGTGAGTAATAGCCAACTTCTGTTGTTTAGGGTGGTGAGAAGAATATTGAAGGTAACGATCAGTGTGGGTAGGTTTCTTGTATATTTTAGGGGAGATAACATTATTAGCGTGGGAAACTAGAACATCAAGAAAAGGCAAGAACGATTCAACTTCTTCTTTAGTAAATTGGATGTGGCTGCACATAGTATTGAGATGTGGTAAAAATTTCCCGCCTCTCGTCTGTTCAAAATGCGAAATGAGTCATCCATGTATCTGCAGCAAAGTGAAGGGGGGTGTGGAAAGTTGACAAAGCAAGTTGCGCAATATGTTCCATAAAAATATTACTTAGCACTGCAGAAACCCATGAACCCATAGGAAGACCAAAAATTTGTCGGTAATTTGTGTTATTGTAGGTGAAAATTGTAGCTTTAAAACAAATTTCGAAGCCAGCTTTTGTATCAGAAATATTGAGAGCAGTGCGTTCTTGCAAGGTGTAATCAAGAGCTAATAATTGTAAAACACAATCAAAAGCTTGATCAGTAGGTACAGACGTGAATAGGCTTACATCATCAAAAGACACAAAAACTTCATAGGGCCTACAACTTGGTTGCGAATTAAATTTGTAAATTCAGCAGAGATGTTGACAGTAAAAGTATTCTTTAAGAGAGGCGAAATAATTTTGCACAAAAATTTAGAAAGGTGATACGTTGGCGAATTTACAAACGACACTATGGGTCTCAGAGGCACATTAGCTTTTTTATGAACTTTGGGTAATCATAAAATCTAGGCATAATACCGTTACTACATCGAAGAGTGAATTATTCAGACTGACTGATTTTATCGCTTTTACGGAGTCGCCAAACAAACTTATTGGTATCGTTGACCAATGCACTTAAGGGATTGGGTTTACTTGGTAACCGTAGGTAGGTCGAATTATCAAGTAAGAAGTTTTTAACTTTTGAATCGTAATTGGTACTGTTCATAACAACTGTGGAGTTCCCTTTGTCTGCTTTCAAAATTTTAATAGAGTTGCCATTCTTGAGTTGCTTTAGAGCCATATTTCCTTCGTGGCAGAGGTTACTTGCAGGAACTTTGGCCGATTTTGAAATTTCTGCTACTTTGGATCTAACTGTCATAACCAGGGCAGCATCTCTAATTTGGCGCAATCCAAGCTCAACTTCACTAACTAAATCCAGAGTAGGTACCTTGTCGGGTGTTATTGCACATTAAAAAACTTTCTCAAGTACTTTATGTTCAGGATCAGAAAGTGTTCTATCACCCAAATTAAGTATCCTGTTTTGATTGATGTTAGAGTTGGTAGTGTTAGATCTTGCGGTACTGGGCTTATTTTGTTTCGTCCTTAGCTTGTCCAACTTTACTACGTGTCTTTCCGAGGTTGCTGTTTGTGCTCTGGTTTCTGATTGCTTTGAGTGTTAGGTTAAGCCTAACCTCTCTTCTTCATTTAACTCATCTGATAAAACTTCCCAAAGTCCTCGTAGTTACGTTTTCAGTTTTTTAATTATTAGGTGGCATTCCGTAATTCTGAGTTTTAAAAATTCAAAACCTTGCTTTTTGATGAGCTTGTAGCCTCGACTATTTTGAAAAGGAGGGAAAAACTGAAAACTTCTTGGTAACAATCTTTTATTAGGGCAGGTGTGGTTAAATCTCAAGTGGCAGTAAGTTTTAGCAATGGAAAGACTGACTGACTCTAGCTTTCTGCATTTGCGGAATATCTCGTAGCTGTACTTTTCTCCAATCAAGCTGAAAGTTGCAAAGATTGGAATAGGCCTAGAAGTGTTACGTTCATCGGGCATTTATGCAAATTTACGTGGAGTTTTTTCTCGTTCTTCGCTATGGTGGCTATTGGTTACCAAACGCTTTAAAAGGAGAGTTGTCGCGTATATTCACTACGATTCAAACTTTTTTCATTTCGGTAGGGGAGTAACATGGTCCTTAAGAAACTCATCATAGCTTACAATCAGGGATCGATCGGGGCCCCGGCCCTGGCCCCGGCCAGGGATGCCACTTTTTGCCCCGGTCCGGCTCCTGCCGGGGGAGGTCATAGAAATTGTCCGGGGTTGAATCCCAAATTTATTTACCGTGTATTCCGGCGTATAAGACGACCTTTAAAGTGCAAAAACCTACTCTTAAAAATTAGAGTGGTCTCTACAACGAATATAAAGGTCATATCTTAATTTTTACATAAGGATTTGTTTTATTTTATATGAAAAATGCGTTGGTGCGTAAAAATAATGAACGTGCACGCTAGAAGTGGTTTTGAGGTTGGTCATGAACTAATGAAAAGCGTGTACAATTACGAAAGCATTACATGAGTGAAAGCATTACGTAACACCATTGACGGCATTAACATGAGGAATGAGGACGCAAGTAGCCTGCTTAGCTATGTATTCTAGACACAATATTAAGCATTGTATAAATCACGGCCCTGGTCGGGGCCGGCGCAATTCCCCGGCCAAAATTGTTGCCCCGGTAGTTCTTTACTTACAATGATCTGGTTTTTCGGGATTTGCCTGACTCTTCAAACGTTGGTGCCATACTTTTTGTTTTCCTTCTGTATTGTCCTTTTAGTACTTCTATTGTATTTTTCACTGTGTATCTGTAAAAAAACATTTGCAGTCTGATAAACGAACTTATTGCCGATTCTGCATTAACTGCACTAACTACACAGTTTGACTCTGTATTAATCAGCTAATTATCTCTGTCCATTTTTGGCACAGTAGTGGCGCAGTCGACTACTGAAACCATGGGGATATTTAGGCTCTTACACACTGATTGGGATGCAACAAAAAAACTTTTGTCAAGAAATTGTGCTGACGTTCTAATTTTGCTTTGTTTCACTAATACTTATCAATGCAAATGGGAATGTACTTTAGTGTACACTGTACAAGCACCGGTACGTGGATTTTTTTGATATGGTCAATTTGGTTGTTTTGGTATCAAGCAACATTTCATATCCCATGTTAACTACACTCACTAAAACATTCAAGTCATCAAGTATGGCAAAAATCTTGAAATAAATTGTAACAGTTCATCTAATAGCTTTACACATAATTTAAGCAGTCATACAAATTCTTAGATCATAAGGACTCATGTCGTATTCGCATGCCATTCAACTGTTCGAAGGAATTTGCTGAAGTGTGAACAGGTTACAGATGAATATGTGACGTCGTACAGTATCAAAGTGAAAAGCAGAATTGGCATTTTGCCCGCAATGCGTAATCTATTATTTTATGCAAAAATGGAGAAATATCAAAAGGTAAATGAAATTTGAAACAACAAAAATCATTGTTTTGTCCCTTCAGTTTTGGCCAAAGCCCCATTAGGTCATTCATAAAGTCAGAAAAAAAAAACACATGCAGATGCTTTATCATTAGCCAAATGTGAAGCATTGCAGAACTAATTTTGATTTGTACAAAAATAAACTTTATACTTTTGCATAATAATGTTGTCACTACCACTACAATAATTCAACTTTGAACTAAAAAAGTAGTAACTAGCAGACTATCGTAACAAGAAGCATAAGAATGTTCTTTAAAAAGAATTTCTCACTTCATTGGTATTTGGTAGGCCGGACTTGCATTAATAAAACAAGCAAAACTAGTGATGTAGCCGTTCATGACAATAGAACCATTGTTAGTCCAGTGCTTTCTCTCAAACAATCAATATAAGTGTAGAAGGATAACAACGCAACCACTTTTTTGGTTAAAACTGCAACTGCTAAAAATGATACAAGTAAATTACTCACAAGCACAGAGCAGGACATCCCCATCCTTCCGTAACTTTCTAAAAAACGAAGAGCTCCAGGGTTTTCGGCTGCTTTGACCAACCTCTGATCATACAGTATCTATGTTACTAGTCACCATACCATACTAAACAGTACCAGTACACATCTGTGCCTATTCAAGAAGATATTTTACTAGTTACGCACAGGTATTATACACACGGTATAATTTTTGCTTCAACAATGTAATGGTAACTACAATTATCAGCCATTGCTACCTATCAATATACCGGTACAAGGTGCTGCTTGCAACTTATTAACAAACCGACAAGAATATGTACAACCTGTAGTTCCATTATCGATCACGTTTACATTAACGCAACATTTGCTAGCGATGTATCCACTGTTATTCTGCAAGAGGATGTTTTTGATCATCTGCCTCTCTGTGTAAAATACTGTTGTATCAAAACAATCCAAAACATCAAAACATCAAACTAACTATCAAAACATCGCAACGACCATGCATTCGACGTATTACACAAGAAAGGATTGAACCCTTTTTAAGTGATTTGGATGATGCTTTACTTTCACCCAATATGTTACGCAGCAATAATCTTGAAAAACTTCTTAATTTAATCAGTGGTCTTACCAACCAGCATTTTCCAAAAAAAATCCAAAGTCGAAGGCAATATAAAATGGCGAAGAACCCTTGGATCTCCCCAGACATCCTCGCATTGATAAAATGCAAAAATAAGCTATACGCTAAATATTTAAAACATAGGGATTCTAGCATCTTCAATGAATACATAAAGTAAAGAAATAAAATAACGCATATTAAAAAAAAAACAAAACAGGAATACTTCGCAAACTTATTCCGCAATGCTAGTAATTCCTCAGACACCTGGAATCACATAAACTTACTACTTAGGAAAAGGAAACGAAAACCTACATTGCCACAGACTATAAAAGTCGACGATCAAACATTTACTTCTGAAAAATTTTGCGATGAAATGAATCAGCACTTTGCTACAATTGGAGAAAAACTTGCTGCTAAATCAATCAACCATGACCAAAGCAAAAATCATTTGAATTTTCTTGGTAAGCGTACTCTGTCCTCTATTGTTCTACAGCCGACCGATGCATATGAAATTGTTGAAATTATCTCCAGCTTAAATGATCGCAAATCCGCTGGTTACTTGAACATACCGATTCGCATAATTAAAAAAGGTAAATTTTTAATAGCTGAATATCTTGCAGATTTTTAGCGAAAGCTTAGTATCTGGAATCTACCCCGATGTTCTGAAAATTGCCCAAGTGATTCCTTTGCATAAAGGCGGATCCACGCTCGAACTAGGGAACTATAGGCCAATTTCCATTTTGTCCCCAGTTAATAAAATATTCGAAACTATTCTGCATAAACGTCTTTCCAAATTTTGGAAAAAATATAATCTATTTGTAAATTGTCAATTTGGCTTTAGAAAAAAAAAACACTCAAAAAATAATGCTATTACATACTTAAATGAAATTATACTGAACGAACTTGACAACACTAAAACAGTTTGTGGAATTTTTTTAGATCTTGCCAAAGCCTTCGACTGTGTTAACCACCAGATATTATTAGATAAACTTGAACACCATGGTGTCAGAGGTAATGCTCACAATCTGCTTACTTCGTACCTGTCTAATCGCTTTCAGTATACAGTTAACAGGGAGGAGCGGGTTTCGTCTGGCCTGCTGCCTATCTCGGTCGGAGTTCCGCAGGGTAGCGTGCTTGGGCCTTTTCTCTTCCTCGTTTATATAAATGACCTGCCTAATGCGTGTGAATCTAAAACAGTATTATATGCAGATGACTCTGTATTGCTTTGTACTGATGTGAATACTGAAAAACTCAAAAGTAAATGTGAAAATTCGTTTCTTCAACTTGAAAATTGGATTAATTCGAACAGACTTACGCTAAATTATTCAAAAACAAATTGTGTGTTGTTCTCCAATGTGAAAAATAAATCTAATAATGATTTTTGTATTGATATCTTAAACGGTACGTTACCAAGAAAAATGCTATCAAGTACGTGGGAGTCATGGTAGATCACAAGCTGACCTGGGAGGAACACACGAGGTATGTTATTCAAAAACTAACCAAAGCAAGAGGAATCCTTGCCAAATTAAGACATCATGCCCCTCAATCTATATTAATAAATGTGTATTACAGTATTGTCTGTCTGCATTTATACAATGGTGTCACATCATGGGGCAATACCGCAGCTAAGTATACTGACCGTATTCAAATTGAACAAAATTCCATTGTCAAAATTATCACTAAATTGCCTTTCATCAAAGCAAAAATCCCTCCGTTATACGACAAATTAAACTTACTGAGATTAGATGACATTTATAAATTAGAAGTCTTGAAATTTACGTTCAGTTTTAGAAAGAAAATTCTGCCAAATTGTTTTAAGGATTATTTTACTATACCCTCGGAAATACACGAGTATCCTACCAGGTTTGCTTGTGATGATAACTGGGCAGTAAATTTCCATTGTATCAAATCTACCACACAAAGATCAATAAAATTCACTGGTTGTAAACTATGGAATGATTTACCTTCAGAGTTTAAATCAATTCGAGAATTAAGGGTAAAATCCTTTAGTAAAAAAATCAAAACTTTGATGATGAAGTAAATTTTCCTATGTGGTATTAAATATAACCGTTTTCTTTTTTTTTACTGCTGCAAGTTGTAAGCTTAATTATTTAACTATATGTTTACGTGTCTTTGCCTGTATGTTTTATGTCTAGTAACGTATTAATTATGTCATCAGAATGTCAGAGGCTGCAGACTCGACGACCGCGCCAATTCTTTGGGGTTGTACTCATGATCTTTACGCAGTCTCTCACAGGAAAAACCTCATTTATGTACTTATTTTATTTTTCTCGTCAGTGTAGTTTTTCTTTTTTATATTTCAGTGTTTTTCCAATTAGAAATAAAAAAAAATGAAAATGAATGTGTTTTTTTTTCCGACTTTATGAATGACCTAATGGGGCTTTGGCCAAAACTGAAGGGACAAACCAATGATTTTTGTTGTTTCAAATTTCATTTACCTTTTGATATTTCTCCATTTTTGCATAAAATAATAGATTGCGTATTGCGGGCAAAATGCCAATTCTGCTTTTCACTTTGATACTGTACGACGTCACATATTCATCTGTAACCTGTTCACACTTCAGCAAATCGCTTCAAATAGTTGAATGGCATGCGAATACGACATGAGTCCTTATGATCTAAGAATTTGTATGACTGCTTAAATTATGTGTAAAGCTATTAGATGAACTGTTACAATTTATTTCAAGATTTTTGCCATACTTGATGACTTGAATGTTTTAGTGAGTGTAGTTAACATGGGATATGAAATGTTGCTTGATACCAAAACAACCAAATTGACCATACTAAAAAAATCCATATGCCGATACTTGCACAGTGTACACTACAGTACATTCCCATTTGCATTGATAAGTATTAGCAAAATAATGCAAAATTAGAACGTCAGCACAATTTCTTGACAAAAGTTTTTTTGTTGCATCCCAATCAGTATGTAAGAGCCTGTGGCGATTGCGTGCTCGTTGGACGTTGCTGGACGTCGTCCAATCTATTTCCCATACGAAATCTGGCTGTGTCTCAACATGTTTCATCGATAGTGCGATTTTTTATCTTTTTTAATCTTTTCACACGTTTTTCGTTATTTGTTTATCATCTCCTCCTCCGTCCTGGAACAGGCAGGTTTTTCCGAAATAGAAGGTGTGATTTCCAGCAATCCAATGTGGCAATGCTTGTATTCTGCTTTTTTTTTGCTAGCAATATACATTCGCGTGCTTGCTTAAAATATACCATTCTCCCTCTTCTGGTTCTTGCATGGGTGTGATCGAGACTCAGTATCGTGCTACTGCCTAAAACAAACTCGAACTCCAACATTGGTGCCCCGAGTGAGGAGGCCTGAACTTTTTGTTCCGCAATTTTTGTTGTGAAAAATGATCATTTAAATGTTTTCATGGAATCATTAATTTGCGAACTATTTTTGTTTATTCTAGATTTCTTCCTCAAGGTCTCCCACCGAGCGCAACATGTCTCACTTAGTTAAAGAAAAGTGAACGCCATTTCTCATCGGTCTGCGATCATGCTGCAAGTTTACGCCTACTGGCCGGGCTACCTTTCTCGTGTTTTGTGTTTTTATGACATCATGCATTCATGTTCCGGGCAAATCAGCCCTCTCCGGGGAACACCCCTTTATATATACTTTAGCAGCAGCCCCCACCGACGTCGACGTTTTCAAGACACCTTTTGCTGCCACACTTGTGCGCAACCAGCGCCATACATATTTTTTTCATCACATGCACTTGGTCTTGACCCGCGATATGCAACTTTTAGGCATTTCCCGTCTCCGCTAGTCATACCTTTTATGGATGGCTCGGACAGCCTTGTCTGCTACTTGATTTTGACCAGTCATGTTCATTTTTTTATGTAATCTCAACTGGGGAAACCGAGGCTCGATCCTTTACCTCTGGAAAACTGACCCTTCGGCTTAACTTGCCATAAAAAGCTTCACACGTTGTTTTCACCCTTGTAGCAGATGATCGCATGCCAACGCCACCGTTCAATTATACCCTCCTTGCGCTCTGTTGCTTTCTTGCAACTCTGCCTGGTCGACCTTGTTTCTCCCAACCAGTTTCTTAAGTCACGTTTAAAGCCAAAACGTTTTTAATGCACCTTTCCTTTTTTTAAAAGTTTTGTTGGTGCAGTCTGCGTCTTCATAATCTTTGTGTAGCGCGTGCTATTTTGATTATTCTTGCTACACCTATTGTTGAATTGTGTTTATTTGTTGCTGCTCGCCACCTTTTTGTTTCAGTCGCTTTCTCCGAGTGATGGTCGTTCCTCTAGATCGCCTACCACTTTTCGAAATGTGGGAGGGAAGCTTTGTGGCGATTACGTGCTCGTTGGACGTTGCAGGACGTCGAGCAATCTATTTCCCATACGAAATCTGGCTGTGTCTCAACATGTTTCATCGATAGTGCGATTTTTTATCTTTTTTAATCTTTTCACACGTTTTTCGTTATTTGTTTATCATCTCCTCCTCCGTCCTGGAACAGGCAGGTTTTTCCGAAATAGGTGTGATTTCCAGCAATCCAACGTGGCAATGCTTGTATTCTGCTTTTTTTTTGCTAGCAATATAAATTCGCGTGCTTGCTTAAAATATACCATTCTCCCTCTTCTGGTTCTTACATGGGTGTGATCGAGACTCAGCATCGTGCTACTGCCTAAAACAAACTCGAACTCCAACAAGCCTGCATATCCCCATGGTTTCAGTAGTCGACTGCGCCACTACTGTGCCAAAAATGGACAGAGATAATTAGCTGATTAATACAGAGTCAAACTGTGTAGTTAGTGCAGTTAATGCAGAATCGGCAATAAGTTCGTTTATCAGACTGCAAATGTTTTTTTACAGATACACAGTGAAAAATACAATAGAAGTACTAAAAGGACAATACAGAAGGAAAACAAAAAGTATGGCACCAACGTCTGAAGAGTCAGGCAAATCCCGAAAAACCAGGTCATTGTAAGTAAAGAACTACCGGGGCAACAATTTTGGCCGGAGAATTGCGCCAGCCCCGACCAGGGCCGGGGTTTATACAATGCTTAATATTGTGTCTAGAATACATAGCTAAGCAGGCTACTTGCGTCCTCATTCCTCATGTTAATGCCGTCAATGGTGTTACGTAATGCTTTCACTCATGTAATGCTTTCGTAATTGTACACGCTTTTCATTAGTTCATGACCAACCTCAAAACCACTTCTAGCGTGCACGTTCATTATTTTTACGCGCCAACGCATTTTTCATATAAAATAAAACAAATCCTTATGTAAAAATTAAGATATGACCTTTATATTCGTTGTAGAGACCACTCTAATTTTTAAGGGTAGGTTTTTGCACTTTAAAGGTCGTCTTATACGCCGGAATATACGGTAAATAAATTTGGGATTCAACCCCGGACAATTTCTATGACCTCCCCCAGCCGGGGCCGGACCGGGACAAATAATGATAAATTTTTGCTTGTAGATAATTATGAATCCAGCATAACGGCTGTTTCTTGGAAGCATCGCTGAAGAAATGTCAAATCTACCAAGGATTTATTATTTGGAACTGCAAGCCAAAATTAACAATTGGTAACCGCTTAAAGAGCTAGGCCTCTTTAAACCACCTCATCGGTCACCACTCGTCTGCGATCTAGTTTTACCTTTTTGGTTACCAGAATTTTTAAGACAGATAGAAATAACCACCTAAAGTCAACGTGTTAATGATGTACCCACCTACGCTGCATGACATTACTTTCTGTTGTGTGCTTGGTGTTATTGTTGGTTATGGTCAAATTACAGGTATTGCTGATGCAAAATTTCTGTTTGCTTAAATGGATTCGGGAGTATAAGTAAGCTTACAGGTTGCCTCGCTTGTTACGGAGGTGAACCCGACACGCGACAGCCGTTATTATCGTTCAAAGATCGACAGAAAATCGTTATGCAAATAGACCTGAGGATTGCTAAAGATTGAAGCAATGATAGTTTGAAGTGAATAATCGTCCTAGTCCAGGATTGCAATTGCTAACTAGCAAATCAAACAATTTTCGCCAACTTTCGCAAACAAAACTTCGCTAAGTTGAGTAATATCAGAAATCAAATCTTTGCTGCACTCGTAGTATTACGCCGAAGCGTGTAACGAGTGATGGGGCCCATCTCCGCGGCTATTAACGCCTGGGCAACACAGCTTCGAAGAATAATCGCAGCGGTGGCGAGCCATTGGCGACACTGCGCCGATTTGACCGGCTCGAGATTTGAACCCCAAACCTCCAGCACCGATAGCGTGCGCTTAACAACTGAGCTTACCGGCCGGTTTGCGTAATAATATTTTTAAGCTAATTTAAACGGCAAAACCGCATGCACGCTTAGCATTCATAAAAATCTGCGTTAAGTGTAAACGAGGCTTTAAGCTATTATACTCGAATTACTAAGCTCGCGTGGGGAGTGGTAGACCTTGGTCTACAAGGATTTTCTGTAGTTTACAACACAGGCCTGTTGTCAAAGCAATGTTTATTCAATAGGATAGAGCGTCTTTCATTGTTTGGCCACTGGAGAGACATTGCTTACTCACGTTCGATTGAGTGTCTAGTAAACAAACCAAAAACACAAAAAATGGGTATTCACAGCTTTCCCATATTGGCTTTTAGAATCAAAAGTGAGCTGGCAATAATATGTGCGGTTGAAAAATGTACTTTGCGGGATTTGCCCCATTTTTTTGTGGTAAACAGGTGGCAGCTTAACTCCAAGCAAAGGTTCCTTCGATGTTTCCTGGCCCTGGTCGGGGTAACTCGGCAAATAAATAAATTCAAATCCAACTTAACCAAATTATCATGTATAGGCCATTTGCCTGCATCCCCATAAAAACTGAATCGCGGAATGTCGTTGCTAAGTGAAGCAATAAACGTGTTTTGCAATTTATAAAAAGAGTTGTAAGAATTTTTGAACAAAACCTAACAAAAACAAACAGTTTTGTTTATTCGAAATAGGCAACACTGATTTTCTGCGCTACTTAAATCTCCGCTGCGCTGCGTGAAAAAGGCGTGTAAACAGGACCTTCAGCTCAACTCAGCTAAGTTAAGCTATTTCAATTTGCGTGTAAACCAGAAAAAAATTACGTTAATCAAAGTTACTTTGTATCACACAACTTTACACTAGTGGGTTAAAAATAAACAGATAAAATAACCAACGATAAAACGATTAATTTACCGGACTATTTTGGCACAAGCTGATGACCGTCACCAGGGAACAATTCCAAAATTTCAAACACTAAATAATAAAACACGTAATCACGCATCATAGGGGTGATAAATACTGCGTTACACACGAAACAATTACAAACGTGACTTATTTAGCATGTTATACTGAACATTCTAACGCTTATGTGAGAGGCTAATTCGTACAGGCATATCATAATAAGCTAGTAAAGTACCAATTGTAAAAGGTGTATACCATACCGTAAAAGTAATCAAACAAACAAACATAAACATTACATACGGTTTTGTGACGTCGATAGTAAACTAAAATCTCAATAGAGGCCAAACTTCAAACAAAAATGTCAACTTAAACTAACAAAATGCTGCAAAATATGAGGGCATTATTAAACATGAACTGAGATTTAAATTTCCTGTAAGTTATACTTCATGAACTAATACTATAACGCCTTCTTATGTTTTTAACGTACAATGACTAACACTGCTAAATACCACTTCATAAAATGCATTCCTAATGTCAAGCATTACTTCTCAATTGTACATGCTTGCTATATATACATAAGTCAGTACAGTATGCAAGGCTTGCTTTTCTGACAACTCGGGCAAGCCGGCAAATTTTGCAGTGACCTCAAATAACAAAAAACGCGGTGATTCTTAACGATTCGACGATTCGTGCAGCAGGCCGAGTACAATCACACAAGAAAGGATTAAATCATCGAGCTTGGGTTTGATTCCTTGAACTTCAAATCGCGGCAGTAATTTTACGTGTTAAGCAAAGTTTACAGTGGATTCAAAACAATCTGCAAAGGGTTTAAAGGACGTAATATTTCTCACTAATTGAAATATACTAGCAACCGACACCTAGTGGTCAAAAATGGTAAAAAAATTAAAAAAATGTTGAACTTCTAAACTAGATGTCGTAGAAAGCTGATTTTGGTGTTAAAAGCAGCAAAATTACACTGTGCCACAAATTTTCAGTTTAAAAAAAAACTCAAGAACAAACAGGTGTGCTTTAGGGTAATTTGTGGTCACTAAGTCCGAATTTGAACTTGTTTTTTTACGTAGACGTCAGGATTTTCCGAAAAATGTATTTGAATTTTTGGTTAAAATAGATGCTTTTTACATTTTCGAGCACTATTGCCCAAAGCAAATTTATTCAATATACCTTCTCATTAGGTTTTTTAATGAGTTGCAACAAGTCTATTATATTTATAATGATTGTAGTTCCCCTTGTTTGAAAAAACCTGGCATAACTGGTGATAAAATATTCAAATTTCGACCGAAATGTTTCAGCCACTTAGTAGCATTTTACCAAAGCAATTTAGTTATGGTTTAATGGCAACATTGTTAGTCTTTATTACAGTTTTTTTTACTCTTCCACCAACTACAAGTTTCAGCATTATCCAAAATGAAAATAAAGGAGACCAAGCTTTATCTTGGTCTCCAACCGCGCATCCACAATAAGCATAATACAAACGCTTGATCTTGGCAGTTAAATTCCTCAGATATCACTGTGCAACACAAAAAAAAATCCAAGAAAAAGTGAGTTGATTTTAGTAAATTTGGGGGCGCTGAACACGAATATGCAATTAGTTTTTTTCTAGCACGTCGGGTTTTTTCAGTAGTTTACATTTTAATCTGAAAACGCAGGCCTGAATTTTCTCTTCTTGATTTATGAGTCATCTTTGGCAATATTGCTGACATTTTATATTTTTGTATTTTAGCTGCATATTTATCCTCCTATCACAAGAAAGCGATCAAGCGCTGTAACGAGCTCGCTTAGGCGTTGCACGCCATCTGTCTACCACACCAAGATGGGGGAATCCCGCTAAGTGCCTTTCCCAACGACACAACAAGTAAACTTGCCGGCTTGTTCTCCAAACTGTCCCTTTAATGGTGAGCGTCAAGCAGGGAAGCTGTAAATACCAATTTTAAAGTCTTTGGTTTGACCCGACTCGGAATCAAATCCGAGTCTGCAGCTCCAGAAGCGGACGCTCTTACCATTCGGCAAGCTGAGCCGTTAAATCTATGCAAAAAATAGCGATTCTGGTCACCCAAGATTCAGTCAGTTGAACAGAAACAGACTGTCACAGTTGTTGTTGCTTACACGTAGTTAGAAATCAACAGTCCTACTGATTTGGCTACCGCAGATATTCTTTTAATCATAATTTTTGCATTTAAGTATGTTGTAAGCAAGCTATAAAAGACAAGTGTACTCATAGTAACCTATTGCTAGTGTTACACAGCAAAACATTGATTTTGCCCATAAGAAGCTAAAATGCCAAAAAAGAGACGATCTTGTAATAGCAGAGTCAATTGTCCACAAA